>CM030833.1:5445460-5457960 GCA_018105865.1 Metaphire vulgaris | reverse complement strand
AAGCCTATGTTACTATGTGACCTATGTCTAGTAATTTTCGAAGGCAGCGACTGCGCAACGTCGCGGCTATTCGCATAAATCAGACGATCAATTACACAATATTTTAAACAACTAGTCCACACTAAATAAGTTAAACGGCTAAACGATATTCGTTCCAACAGTGTACCAAAATTTTCAAGATTTCAACATTTCTTGACACACCATCCATGCAAACTGGCCTCACTTTCTGATACCATAGACTCTGTCTTGTGATATTAAAGTCTATGGGTGGTCGTTGGTAACGTCTATGGTTTATAGTCTGGTGTCACGCCGAAGAGATTATTCAAAACATGGCGCAGCGTCTTGTAGACGATTTGCGTGCGGTCACGTCACGTGACTATACACTCTAATGCAGAACAGTCTATCGACGGCCCCGCTGTAGCGGCGGTTGACGCGGGGACAGGAAATCAGACTCGCTCGAGGAGTTAATATCACGCGGCGCCGCTAATCCGCCGTGTCATTACGAAAATCTCTGCAGCCGCCACTGTCGCCACCTACCGGAGTGTAAAGTAATCGATGGAGACAGCAGACACAGGCACAGTGGGTCTTCTTATATTCTGCGAATACGAGAGCGACGCTGGGTCGGAAATGGTCGAGGTCCAAGTCGACCGATGGTCGGAATGGGACGAAACAATTATTGTCATATGTCATGTGCTGAATAGTCATATGACGGCGTTAAGAAGAGGCTTTAAAGGATTTTGAAACATAATAATTCGAGACATTAACCCCTTAACCGTGTATTTAACTGTAACTCAATGTAAAATGGACGGATATATCCGTGACGCCCACTTAAGGGGTTAAGATAACGTCGATGCAAGACACGAAGGAAGATTGTGTCCGTACACAAGTTATCATGCCGTTTTCATTCACTCATTTATCCATTCCATCCATTCCATCCAACCATCCATCCATTCATCCATACAATCATCCATCCATCCATCCGTCGTAATTGTAGCCCAAGTAGGCCTGTCGCTACCATGCCCGGTTCTCTCAGTCGAGTTGATTAACACCGATTAGCATAACCGTTTACTGCGCATGCGCGTCTGCACTTCCGGTCCACGGGCGGAAGTCGGTCGTTCAACGCATGCGCTTCATCGCGAGCGCATTCTACGGATCGGTTACTTCAGTTCCGAAATTACTCGCCAGAGCGCCGCGTCGGGTCACGATCGATGAATCGATGACCGCTAGGGGGCTAATTGACCGGTCGAAGAGTGGGGGGAGGGGACGGGGTAAAGACCACCGGAGACGAATGGACCTTTCTAAAACGGAGGTTAAAAATTGCCCGAATGCGCAGATGATCTGGGTCCTGCCTCCTGTGAACGACCACAAAGACGGAGGCA
The DNA here is from genome assembly GCA_018105865.1 of Metaphire vulgaris. Classification (NCBI taxonomy): domain Eukaryota; kingdom Metazoa; phylum Annelida; class Clitellata; order Crassiclitellata; family Megascolecidae; genus Metaphire; species Metaphire vulgaris. Next base: position 5,456,581 of record CM030833.1, on the reverse strand, counting down.
GATCAACAGGCGATTGAAAATGGCCAATCGACAACAGTGAACGGAAATCTCCATTTTCATTTTTTAAAAGCAAAATGGCTGAACATCAGATGGCCAAGAAAGCAGACGATGAAACAACTCTGGACATTAAAAAGCACTGCATGGGCGTCCGCAGAAATTTTTCCAGGGGGGGTGCAAAAAAACAAGGTCCTGTGGCGAAAGAAACAAGCAATTTTACTTTTTTCATGACTCCACAATTTTTCCAGGGGGGGGGTGCAATTTCATCCTCTTGCACCCCCCTCCGGTCGCCCATGGACCACTGGAACAATCAAAAGAATTACACATTTGACCCGGAACTCTCAAATAAGTCCTTCAAACTGCTCTGTCGAGTACATGGTCTCCGTACATACAAGAACCAGTAGAACGCTCTTGAGAAAGATGTACATTAGACATGTAATATAACAATAGACGCAGTGACAATTGTCTTTTGATCTATGAAAGTTATCGGGTGCGATGACGACAACGACGACAGCGACGATGGTAATGATGATGATGACGATGACGATGACGATGATGATGACGACGTCAAATCACTTCGTTGAGCTGTCGTTGTATTCATCATCCTTTGTCAGTAAAGTTGTTGCTGAACACTGACTGACTGACTGGTCTCACTCGCCTAAGGACAATTGATGCCAAACGCAACTCTTCCGATCACAAGCACTTCGTTGCTAAAGGGTTAACAGGACCTGCTATCAATAAGTCTTTGAGCAGAGGCGTCATTTGGGGGATGGGGGCCGTGGCCTTCCCAAGGAAATGAAAATATTAATTTATAATGTATTAATGTGCAATCAATTGCAAAAATTGCCAAAAAATATCAAAAAATTGCAAATTTTCCAACATTGGCCCTAAAATTTTCCGAAATTGCTCAAAATTTGCACAAAATTTGCACAAAAATTGCAAAAATGCCTAAAATTTGCCAAAATTTGCAAAAAATTTTCTCGCCCCCAAGAAAAGTGTGAAATGACGCCACTGTCTTTGAGAAGAAATCATATTGTCGAAATGGAACGCCCAGGGTCTCATTGATTGACTGCTTGATGGGCTGGCTACGATGGCTTGATCATGTGTCTGATTTTCTTCGGATGCAGGGATCAACCTCTAGTTGTTTCTTACTTTGTTCTCCGAGTTACGTGCTGGAGCGTCAGGCTGACGGAGACGTTAGTGCTAGTGGCAAGGGTTCAATGGGTCACAAGGGTCAAGGGTTCAGAGCACGTTCATTGACAGATGCAGTAATTTGCCACTTTAAATCATGCTAAGTTTAAGTTTAAGTACCAGAGATGGCAAAGGGTCACACATTTAAGATATTGGGTGCAGTCATTCGGAGCACGTTCATTGACAAATGCAGTATTTGCATGCAATTGGAATTTTGCATCTACTCTGTGGCCATTCTTGATTATAATTACTTGTCGTGTTGGTCGAATTTTTCAAGGCGCTTTGAAAGGATGATAAAGATACTAAAGTTGGCAATTATTTATGGGTCACATGGGTCAAGGGTTCAATGGGTCACATGGGTCAAGGGATCAATGGGTCACATGGTCAAGAGTTCAATGGGTCACATGGGTCAAGGCTCAATGGGTCAAGGGTAATGGGTCAATAGGTCACATGGGTCAAAGGGTTCAATGGGTCACATGGGTCACATGGGTCACATGGGTCACATGGGTCACCTGGATCAAGGGTTCAATAGGTCACATGGGTCAAGGATTCAATGAGTCATGGACCCATGGGTCATTTCGAGTGCCATGTCTAGGAATATATTCTTAGAATGAAATATATCATTCGTCTAATAAAAAAAACCAAATGAATAAAAATTTCATTCGTGTTTCCTACCTGCTTAAGTTTTTATCCCTTCTGTCTGTCTGTCTGTCTGTCTGCCTGTCTGCCTGGCTGGCTGTCTGTCTGTCATTCTGTCTGTCTGTCTGATTATGACGGAAATTTAATCAGACAGAAATCTTGTCGATAAAGAGATTTAATTCTCTTTAAATCGGCGAACATGGATTTGTTGACGCCAGATTAGAATTCTATTGAATTTCAAATCGTTTATCAGCAGATTTCCACTTCCTCCATCTCTTTCTCCATCTCTGAAGACCTCAATTAATTGGCGTGACACTTGGAGACCACACCTGCACCAGGTAATTTCGAGCTGCAGCAGAGTCATTGTTGGTCTGACGTAGCAACAACGAACCTCGTCTTACGTCACTTTCGACTCTGACGACTCTTGAAATAATCGCTCGTCTTTGTTGCACTCGGAATCATAGATCCAATCTAATTAATCGCTTAGCTTCATTACCAGAAGACTTGCCGTCGAAAAATCGCATCGGATAGAATGAGAATTTGAAAATGGCCGTTCTCACGCAGTAGAATTTCGTTATAACGGAACTCAGTTTAATCAATTATAACGTATGCCTGATTAAAATGCACCGCAATATACGGCTTCTTGTGACGCGCTACTGTATTGGATGGCATTGGATACAGAGTACTGTAACGTAGGGTTTCCCAAACATTTTAGACCCGCGGCCCACCTCAGCGGTTTTGTAACGTGCCGCGACCCTAATAATAGCATGTAATATCAAAAGAAATGCATCACGCCATCTGGCGAACGTTGGTTGAAAGGAATCGTCTGAGTTTTGACTAAATGGCAAAACAAAAGCTCTGATTCAATTCGAATGAAAAATGTGGCAAATACATTAGCAGAATTATTCAAATTTTGCCAAATAAAACAAAATGATAGAAATATATATTGAAATTTCTTGAAAAGTATCTTTTTAGAATTTTGGCACTAACATACCTTTTTTACGCGTCTTAAAAATCCTATGAGTAAGGCAAAATCGCTTAACCGTTAGTGAAATATATTGCTCGTCAAGATACTCTATTGTTAGAAGAGTTTCAGAGCAAAATGGTCGGAATACGCTTTCCTTGCGTTATTGTGAAATAAGATTAAATTTTAAAAGTACTACAGGTCAGGGTTTCCCTAACTTCTTGCAACTGTGCGACTCACTTCAGCGGCTTTGTAGCATGTCGCGACCATGCAAACTCATTGTCAAGTAATATTGAATAAAATACTAATCATTTTAATACAAGCCGTGTATGGAGGATTGCAGGCTTATAAATTTCTTAAAACCTAAGCCAGCTTGCAACTTTCAAGGCTTGTGACATTATGACACTGGTTTAAAAATGACACTTTTGACCCACTAGGCTGAGCCCTGCGATCCACTTTTGGGTCGCGACCCACAATTTGGGAACACTGCTGTAACGTACCTCGGATTTAGCGTACTTTAATTTACAGGCCCGCTGGGTGCGTTATAACGAAGTTTTACTGTGTTTTGAGGCGCAGTTTGCCGTTACAGTAGGTGCAAGAGAATGATTTTAGAGTCGTCTAGTACAGTAAAGTTGTCTGTTGAAACGAACTTAATGAGCCTTGGCTAATAGCATATAAAAGGTAATAGTGATCGAGTTACTGTAACTCCAGACAAGGGACGTAATCAATGCTGTTTGATGTTACAGACGGAGGCCAGACAGAATTCTAGCTTATGTTAAAATCAAGAAATGAGAGAAGCGAAAAGCGAGAAGCGAGGGGTTATCCAGGACATGGGGATGGGGTATGGGTGGGGTAAAGTCCAGTTTATTATAGAGGCGATTAGGTACACTTTATTAGAGTCAGCAGCAGATTGTGACGTAAGACTTTCGCGAAATTCTCAGTTCTTTTTTGAAATTAGAAATTCTGAGAATTTTAAGAAATACTGCCAAATACGCGCATTAGGCAATGACAGATGCGATTGCAATGCCCTCCTCTTAGTTTTGGGACAAAAATCCAAGACACTGATAAGAAAAACTGAAATGCGTCATACAACAATTTTCTTAAATTTCTAAATCTTAGATTTTTTCCAAACAAAACACATGTTCATGTAACGATAACATTTTGGACTAGAGGTAATTATTCCCAGCTTCTGTAATAGGACGGAGAGAGAGAGAGAGAGAGAGAGAGACAGACAGACAGACAGACAGAGACAGAGACAGAGGGACAGAGACAATGACAGACAGGAAGAGAGAGAGAGACAGAGACAGACAGATATAGAGAAGACAGAGACATACAGAGATAGACAGACAAAGAAGACAGACGCAGAGGGAGAGAGACAAGGACAGACAGAGAAACGACAACACCTGGCGATCAAATCTGGTAAACAGGTATAGTTACCACACAAATCCCGATTATCGTCATGCCCGGGGCCCGATGGTGCCCAAGTTGCTATGCAGGGCACGCCTGCAAAGAGGTCCCCTGACAACAACCAACTGACAACATCCCCACCGACCAGCTCCAGGTGGAGGGATGCATCATCTGGAAAGCAATAGCTCATGTACTTCCAGGCACGATAATCACCTGGGAACGATTTACATAACGCACACAGCGGGTGGAGGATGTTGTGGCACAAAAATGGCCGCAGCAGTAAATGTTGCTACTGAACACATACGGGTACTTTCCAACGGCCAGCATCAGCGATTGACCGATTAATTGGTTGCTGAACTATGTTGACACACGATATCTGGATCTGAGAATTTCAAACTAAAAATTGGGCGCCTGATTTCTGAAAGCAACTACTCAATAAGAAAGACTTCGACAGATATAGTACCGCTGTGGAATGACAGCTTATTGCTAGGGAATTAGATGGGCGCTGTAGACCTTAAATACCAGTGGAAAATTGCTGCAAGTTATATGCTGGACAACTACATCTATCTTCATATATCCTCCGCCGTTTAGAGCAGTAATCATGCAGTCACACTCAGCTCTTGTCTTCCCTTGCATCTTCTTCTACAATCTTCTCCATTATGATGCAACGTGGTATGTGTGTCTGTGTGCCTGTGTGTCCTTCTCAAGCGTCTAGCGCTACAGTTCTACTGATAGCCGCCAGATAGCTGCTTCGGAGGACCGAGTAAGTCCCTCCTGCTGGTACCAGTGGCAGCTCCACTTCGGGGTCCCGTGACCCTTATTGTAGCCTGGTCCCCAGTGATCCCCCTGTTGAGACCCTATACTTACTACTACATACACATCAGCAAGTGGCTGGCCCCAATGCTTAGAAGTTGCCACCCCAACGATCCCCATTTGCCAAATCCTGGAGCCGCCACTGGCTGGTACATATATAGCCTCAGATAATGACAAGACCACTGCAGTGCCTTCACGCGGTGCACCACGGTAACTGGTAACTCCCCTAACGGTGTACCCAGCCTAAACCTACAGTACATCGAAACCAACATCATTCATACACACAAACCAACCAAAATCATAAGCACAAAACCCACCACACTGTTGCCGTGCAGAGGTTTTGGACGACCAAAGGCTAAGGGAGCAAACCCTGACAGGAACGCCGACGTAAGACAATGGCAAACCAATGCCGTACTGTGCCAAGAAAGTCACTGACGCACCAACTCAGGAAACAGGTAACGGCGTTGAGGAGGCCCCAAAACAAATGTGGAAAGGCTCCTCGCCTGGAAGAGACAAACGCACTGCAGATCAGCGGATATTCGACCGTAATCCAGCTATTGCTCTGGGAAAGCACAAAAGACAGCAACAACCACGATCAAACAGAATCGGAACTTGTGTCGGAACTTGTGTCGGAACTTGTGTCGGAACTTGTGTCGGAACTTGGGTCGGAACTTGGGTCGAGTGTAGAGCGGGTCGAGTGATGCGAAGAAAATAAACTCATCATCTCTAATACTTGGTTTTGCAATCATCCTAGAATACTTTCAACGCGGAAGAGCCCAGGTGAAAACTCTTGGAACCAGAAACGCAATAGTAGTGGCAAACGGGTATCCTGGAGCAGAATGTGGAAGCGATCACACACACACACTAATTGTGGCCGAGATTGCACTAAAACTAAAACGCGTGCCAAAAGATAAGAAATGCGCCAAACATGACTGGAAGTATCTAAAAGTAGATTATATTACACTGTACATTATACATTATATTACATAAAACTATTATATGTGAAGCAGAAGTCAAGGACAAGTTTGAGCTAATGGAAACGGAAGAAGACATAGAGAGAAAATTGGGCAATACTGCTATAACAAGACAATTATTGGACAAGTTTGCTCATGTAATGAGGAAAGATGCAATAGAGAAGTTTTTTGTTACAACAGGAATGATTGGGGGAGAAAGGATAGAGGAAGACAAAGGAGAAAATATCTGAACAGTTTACGCAATCTACGAGAATGAAACAATTGATGTTATCCATGCAGCAGAAGACAGATGGGAAAGGAGGTTCATGATCGCCGACGCAGTTAACCTACAGGGCACCTAGAAGAAGAAAAAGAAGAAGAAGAAGAAGAAGAAGAAGAAGAAGAAGAAGAAGAATGATTTATCGTCAAAAAACCTGCTACAACTTCTTTTTTCTTCTTATTTGTCTTCTTATTTTTTCCTTCTTCTTCTTCTTCTTCTTCTTCTTCTTCTTCTTCTTCTTCTTCTTCTTCTTCTTCTTCTTCTTCTTCAGGTGCCTTGTTCTGTGGCGTCTGGGACCATGGATTTCCACTCTGTTTGATCTCTGATCGTCCTCAGAAACTCGATGCTGTTTGTCCACTTTCATTTCTTCTCTTAGTTTGTCTTCAAATTTATATCTCTGTCTTATTTTCGATCTTTTCCCCTCCACCATGCCTGCCACTGCCAAGTACTCCAGTTCCTCTTTTCTTCTTCTTCATGTCCGAAGAATTCCATCTGCCTTTTCTCTATGACTGTCATTAATCTTGGTTCTGTTTCCATCATCTGCAAGATTTCTGTATTAGTTCTTTTAATCGTCCGTGGAACTTGACCATTTACCATTCTTTTGTAGCAATACATACATGCTACGAAACTTAACATCAATAGATCAGCCATCTCCTATCCAAAAGTTCATCAGAAACTACCAACCAGAAATGCATCATTACACCAACAGGTCTTATGTTGTTTACGGGGATGAGAATGCTTGATCCCTCCTCGGTGTTGGTAAATTCTGGACAGGGACCTGTACCACGGCGACCCCACCCTCTACAATTTGGAGTATACCTCGACCACTGTGTGTGCAACCTACCTGCTGCTGGAAGTCGTTCTTTTCGCTGCCGCCGACGCCATTCCTTGCCGTGACAGTGTCAGCGTAGATGCTTTCCAGGAGGGTGTTGCAGTGATCCAAGGAATGTTGAACGACGAAGGATTTCACGGCATTCGCGTTCCCCGGCGACTCGAGAAAGTCCAGGAGTCCGTGACCTTTGCCCTCTACGCCGTCGACCTTGCCACCGCTCGGCGGCGCCAGAGCGCAGTCGAAGACCGACGACATCTTGTCGGAGCTCTTGAGCGCATTTCCGCTTCCGTTTGTCGTGCCGTTTTCGACTCTTCCGCCTGTCACTCCGTCGTACCTCCTTCCTGTCCTTCTCGTTCGCCGTCTGAATATACAGATGATGGTAACGATGACGGCAATGGCGAGCAGGATGACGGCCAGGGTGAAGGACAGGACGACGACCATGTCCTCGCTGGCCAGGATGCTCAGCGGCACGAGCCGGTCGACGTTGAAGGGGATGTCGCTGCTGACCGTCACCCGCAGCTGACCGTGGTCGTTCAGCGCCGGGTGACCGTTGTCCTTGACCGTCAGCCTCAGCGTCACCGTCTCCATGGTGATCCGGGACAGATCGGCGGCGACGATGACGTCACCGGTCCCGGCGACGACCCGGAAGAGGTTCGGCGGAGAGGAGGAGACGAGTTGGTAGGTAAGATTGGCGTTCTGTCCGACGTCGAAGTCGACGGCGTGCAGTCGGGTCACGCAGTGTCCTATCGGGGCCATGGCGGACACGGAGATCGTCTCGTTGCCGGAAGATGGTCGAGTGAACATGGGGCTGTTGTCGTTGATGTCGTCCACGCGAACGGTCACCGCCGCCGTGGCGCTGTAGACGGGCCCGCCTCCGCCGCCGCCGCCGGAAGCGACGACGACCGCGTAGACGGTCAGGTGATGCACGGACTTCCGTTCGCGGTCGAGGCTCTCGCGCGCCATCAGCCGCCCGTTGGTCGGATCCAGTTCGAAGAGTTCGACGGATTCGGGTGACGTCGCCGTTTCCAGCTGATAGATGAACGAATTAAAGGGATCTGAGTCGTTGTCGTGGGCGACGACTGTTCCCACTTCGCTCCACTTCGCCTGATTCTCGACGACGGCGAAGGAGAAGCGGTCGGCGACGAACCGCGGCCTCTGGTCGTCGACATCCACGACGACCAGTCGCATCCTGGTGCTCGCCGCCCGCGGGGGCGTCCCTTGGTCGGAGGCGGTCAGTTGGAACTCGAGGTCCCTGAGCTCCTCGTAGTCGAACGAGACGGCGCTGGTCACTATCCCGGTGTCGACGTCGAGTCTGATGAAGCGCCTGGCCATCGACTCCGTCACGTACGTCACCCGTCCGTTCGGTCCGTCGTCACGGTCAGTCGCCGTGACGCTAAACAGCGTCACGCCGACGTCATTGTTCTCCTCGACCGTCGTCTCGTAGTAGTCGTTCTGGAATTGCGGGGCGTGGTCGTTCTCGTCGGTGACCTTGACCTTCAGGGGCACGACGGAGGACTGCGGCTGGCGACCGTAGTCCTTGCAGGAGATGGACAGGTCGTAGGCGCCGCGCTGTTCGCGGTCGAGACGGGCGGCCGTCACCAGCTTCAGCTCGCTGGCGTAGATCGGTTCGAGGACGAAGTTGCGATCGTCGACGGCGCACAGGATCCGACCGTTGTCTCCGCTGTCCTCGTCGACGACGGACAGATGGGCGACGAAGGTCCCGATCTCCGAATTCTCCTTCACCTCGGCGTGGTTGTTCGTCGTCAGCGTGTTGACGCTGATGTGCGGGGTGTGGTCGTTCACGTCCTCCACCCGCACCACGAGCGACGCGTGGGCCGGGAGGTTGTCCGGACCGCGGTCGTTGGCCGTCACGGACAGCAGGTAGATGGATCCGGTCTCGTAGTCGAGGCTGTTCTTCAGGTAGATCTTGCCGGACTCCGGTTTGATCCCGAACAGGTGTCCGTACTCCTGTCTCGTGTGCTTCGAGAACTCGTAGACGATGGCGGCGTTCAGTCCGGCGTCCTTGTCCGTGGCCTTGACCTTCGTGATGACGGTGTCGACGGCGGCGCTCTCCGGAACGAAGATCTCGTACGAGGAGTTCTCGAAGTGCGGACTGTTGTCGTTGGCGTCCTGGACGGTGATGTTGACGCCGATCGATCCGGTCTGCGGCGGATCGCCTCCGTCGACGGCCAGCACCGTCACCACGTGGTACTCCTGCGTCTCCCTGTCCAGCCGATCTCGAAGGATCAGTCGGAGATCGGTGCCGCCGTCGGCCGTCACCCGCTGACTCAGCTCGAATTTTCCGTTGTGCGGCAGGAGATCGTAGCCGTTGATCCCGTTGCTTCTAGAGTCCGGGTCCGTCGCGGCCGGAACCACGAACGCCGTTCCGATCTCGGCCAGCTCCGAGATCTGGTGCGAGATCTGCGCTTCCGGAAACGCCGGGGCGTTGTCGTTGATGTCCTTGATCTCGACCTTGACCTTGATGATCTGGAAGTACCTGATCGGCTGGATGACGACGTCGAACTTCAGGACGCAGTCGTCTATCCGCGGACAGATGGTCTCGCGGTCGACGCTGACCGTATTTCGGATCTCGCCGGACGTTTCGTCGATGGTGAAGTACTGGCGGTCGAGGTTCGGTTGCGTCAGGAAGCTGAACCGAAGAGATCGCAGTTCGGAGACTCCGTAGCGATGACGTAACTCGATGTTCGGCATCAGATTGATGACGTAGATACCCGCTCGACTCTCCTCGAACATGTCGAACTCGAGGAAATCGTCGTTCAACTGGGCCACCGTTGAACCGGCAAAGGCACTCAGCAGCAGCAGCAGCAGCCGCCGCACGGCGTACAGGTGTGGCGAACGGAACATCTCGGGAGAGAACATCTCTATGCGACGCAGGTGGCGCAGCAATGGAATACAAGAATTACTGTAGCATCATACGGCGCTAGAGACGAAGCAGTTGCTGGCATCGGGTTGACGACCCATCGGCGCGCGCTTCTGTGTCTCTCTTCCTGTTTCGGTGCAAATCGAATGAATCGACTGGGTGTCGCGTGCGCACACGCTCGAGGATTGTCTACACTTCTCCGCACTTATTTAGCGCCGCTTGTCTATGACTGAGTGATTTCACGCAATTCCCGCGCCCCGCCCCCTCCGGCACCGACAGCAGACCGTAGGTAAGCGCTGATATACTCGCTGGGATGACGAGTCATCTCATCGCGAAAGTGACGTCACTTCCTGATTCTCCGTTTCACGTTCGCGTCGAAATGGGCGTTCGTGTTTCAAATCACTCATCGATCCACGAACGAGATAGAGAGAGGCTTCTGAAATAAAAGACAGAGACATACAATTAGAGGAAGAGATGGAGGATAGACAGAGAAAGACAGAGATACAGATAGGTAGACAGAGGGAAACAGAGAGACAAAGACAGAGAGACAGTGGCTAGAAAGAGAGAGGATATGAAGAGAGAGACAGAGACAGAGACAGAGACAGAGAGACATAGAGAGACATAGAAAGACATGATAGGAAGAGAGGATAGGGAGAGAGATAATAGGAAGCGAGAGATTTGAAGGAGAAAGAGAGGAAGAGAGAGGAGAGAGAGAGAGAGAGAGAGAGAGAGAGAGAGAGAGAGAGAGAGAGAGAGAGAGAGAGAGAAAAGAGAAGAAGAAAGAGGGAGTTTCTGCAGACACAAGATCGTGTTGAGTGGGGGGAGAGGCTGGATTCGTGACGCGCTTCGGTTTGACTTATTTTCTTTAAAGACACGACGAGAACTGAAACAAGATCCGTAGTCACGTGACTCGACGGTGATACGTTTGACGTCTGTTCCATTTTTGGTCACCGTTGCCATGGTGATCGATACGAGCACACGTTCTGTCCTATCGTCGGCCGTAAATATAGTGGCGCCATATAAATTCGCGATCAGCCTGTTTCACTTTTATGTCATTTGATACTCTGTCTGTCTGTCTGTCTGCCTGTCTGTCTCTCTCTCTCTCTCTCTCTCTCTCTCTCTCTCTCAGCCGTAAAGACGAAGCAAACGATGCCTTAAAAGAAG